>OY759272.1:15744488-15751988 GCA_963662155.1 Lamellibrachia columna | reverse complement strand
CTGTCTCAATTGGCTATTGTGTATTGCCTGTCCCTATAAAAAGAACACAATCAGTAGGTTTTAATAACTTGCCTCTTGGCATAGCTATCACAATGACACAGGATAATTACGAAGTACAATGTAAGGAAGTACTCTACAAAAGGTTTCAAATATGTCAAAAACATCTAATTCCCAAAGTGGAATATTTCAATACTATAGAACAACTCAAACTTGCGGCAACTGATGAACCTTCGAAGACACGCCATGTCTTATGCTTGTTATGCTGAACATTGTTTCTTGATTTTAAGTGTGAGAAATTTACCAGACATTTCACAATTTGAGGGATAAATAGTAGTCCATTTCATCAACGCAAATATTCTAACCTATAAGAAATGATGAATGGGTGGAAATATAGTTGAATACTCTTCCAAACACGCCATAGCTAACATGTAATTATGCAGTAATGGCATCATACCAGAATTATGTCATAGAAATTATTCCACAGCCCCACGCCAGACAGGTGAAAACCCCCCATCTAGGGAATTTCTGCCACAACATTTTTCAAGAAGCTTAATATCAGACACATGCAATGTTGGTGGCTTGCATAACATGATGTGGTTTCATTTTGATTCAGCAATGGTGAAATTTCACACCTTCATTCATTGATCTGCACGTTGAAGCCAGAGGTAATGCCCTTCAAAGATTTTCTCAGTCAGAAGCCCCAAGTTAATATCCACCACAGTGGTATTGGATACCGACTCAAGCCTTAATACTTTCTTTGTTAAATTCTTTCTTTCTTTATGTAAGACAGGAAGTCCACAATGAAAGGGTCTTTCTTCAGTTAGTCATGAATGCACGAGTGAGCACAAATGAAAGCCGTCAATACTGTCTTACAAAAGTTGAAGTCCTTTCATGATTTGTCACATTAAGCCATACAAACAAATTAATTTAAATGGGAAGTTGAACCAATTGCTGACACATTAATAAACATCATGATTATGAGTATATTACAATTACAATATATTAAATATATATATTTTCTTCTCACCATTTTGGTTTAGGTAATTTATAATTAAAATTGGATAATAATTAAAATTTGCGAATATGTTTCGCAGGTATCAAATTCTTCAATGTGGTGACATCGAGAAGTTGATAAAGAAACAAAAAACAGAACAAGAAGAGCCAATATATCATGTGTGCATTGAGAATATCTATGAAGTCATCCTTATCGACATGCAATCATTCCCCCAGTCACATTTCAAGTGGATCATTGTTTATCAATGCCATCTCACAAAGTTATATATCACACGGCCTCTAACCTCGAAGCAAGCAGCAGAAGTGGCTATCCAGCTGATGGATATATTTCTGCTGTTCGGAGCCCCTGCAATACCCAGTTCCCATCCCAATGGTGGATAGAGGAAGGGGGTCCACGTAACATCCTGGGGATCATCAACTTATAGACCAATGTGGTGAAGACTGGGATCATGATAAATAAATATTCACACAACCAATTCGACTTATGCCCACAACGTCTTCTATCCCAGTCTGACACCAACTAAGACCAACATAAATATTATATCTCTCCGCCATGCATGCATTAAACATTTCAGCAACTGGAGGACAAGGTTTTGTCAGGTGTGACTGTTGCAGTGTTCTTTTAAAAATGTAGTAACAACAGGTGCAAGTGCTACAAAGCAAAACGAATGTGTCTGAGCTGCCAGAACAAGTGAGAACGAACCATATGACATGCTAATCATCCAGTTGTTAGGAAAGTAAATTTTCTTTTTAAAACCAGACATGAATTGATTTGTCGTCTTTTATAAATATCTTCTGGGTAATGGGATTTCTCTCAGTAGCAAGTACACCTACTAGTATACTTCACATGACTTTCATGATAACTAGTGAGTATAATAATTATTTAATAATATTTGTTGAATACAATATTAGCTTTCACCAATACTGTGATGTAAAATATTATGAATTCAAAAATGTTCGCTTAAAAACAACTACCCTTGGGTATATGCTCTCATCCATATACGTACATATAATTATGAGAATATGGCATATTGTAAAATTTGATTGACATATATTGTGGAAATGTTTTATATCATTTCCAATGATACAATAGACTATTGCAAGTTGTAGAAGCATAATGAAGTTATATGTTGTTCAATAAGACAGTGTTGTTATGTCTTAAGTATGTATGTAACATTTCCAACAGATAATTTAAGATATACAATAGAAGACAAATTGTAATTGATACTTCACAGTGTTTGCTCTAGGTATAATGGCACAAAGGGCACTTGGGGGGGGGCTGGGGCACTGCACCTCGTAACAAAAACATTAATTTGATGATAAGTGGTTTCTATCATGTGGAGTAACTTCAATATTCCTGGTGTTCTATATAATCCAAAGTGAAACCGAATAATAATATTTTAAATCATAATTTCATCACAATATAAAAAATATTTTTTAATGTGACAAATAGATAGCTGCTAGATGGTAATTTCTGAAAATATCTGGCTAGGTTGCTGAAGAAACAGCAAGTTTGCCCACATCACTTGTCATTAACCAAGGGAAACACTGTTGTGTTGTTGTGGAAAACGTTCGCGTCAATATATATATATATATATATATTTATATATATATATATATATATATATATATATATATATATATATATATATATATATATATATATATATATATATAAACCCGCCAACCCAGCCTTTCATTTTCTGATGTTGTGCAAGCGTCATCTTCTGCTCCTTGGTTGATTTACATCCATAATCCTACATTTACTATCTTATATGTCGTATGCAAATGCCACCGTGATTTTAGACAGCCATCTTGCAATAATCCACGCAACGCGTGTATTTCGCTTAATTCGCGTGTGGACGATCGTCTGTTATTACGACTGTTAGAAGCCCCGAGCCACACCTTTCATCCAGCAGAACTATGTAAGCGCTCGAGGAGTGCAAAGCTCCCTATTCGGACGATATCAAAACTGTAATTAAGTACAAGATTGCTAAGGAGATCTGACTGCGGCCACTGTATGCAGATAGTGCATTCCAGGCGTCAGTTGATGGCAGCACTCATTAGCTAAACATTGCTTTTGAAAATTGCGGATTAGCTGCTGATGCAACTGCAGCACACGGAACGGTACATTTGGGGTTTAATGCTGGCGCTCTGATGTGGGGATATCTAGTTTTGGAAGGGAATGAATGGTTATCGAATTTTATAATTCGTGTAATTGCGATAGCAATATTCCATGGCAAGCCCGAGCAGAAGCCGACGCCATATTGGAAAGCGCGACGAAATTGCCAACTTGCAGCCAGCGTTGTCGCGTGTGTCTTAAGAGAAATAACCCAACAGCATAGCAAGAAGAAAACATGCGTAAACATTCTGACATACTGCTGACATTTTCATGCTATTTGTCAGGTGCGATTTAGTTGAATCTACTAAGTTGTATGCGAATAAATGTGCATCTTGTTTAACACAACACGTTCGTTCAAGCACAAACTCAACTTATCTGGGAAAGAATCTCCCAGGTTTCAATCAATGCGTCAATCTTGTCCATTTGTATAATTCTGCAATGCTGCCAGTCATAGGTCTGTGCAGCTGTATTGTACTTTTAGTTGAGAGCCAAACAAGCTATCGGGTCCCGAAATTGCATGCGTGATAACATAATTATTGCTACCATGTAGTGATATAAGATCTGGAGATTATGTATGTACGCAGGTTATTGTTTCAAAACATTCTTGCGAGTTTCACAGAACATTATTAGTTTTTAGTTCAGAACGTCACAAACAAAAGTTTGAGATAAGATCAGAGCGCGAAGGACGCATTTAACAGGTCACTATTCCAGGAGAGAGAATACGTGTCTCGATTCGTACACTTGAGAACAGACCTGCAGTGTGGTAACTAGAGAACCCGACCTCACTCACACTTACATCCTGAAACGTCGTGTCAAAGGCGAGGATAAGAATAGGATCAACAGGACAATGCAAGAAAATATGGAGCACATTGAGGTTCGTGGAAACCACTCGACATAAGCAAGTTTGGAACACTTCAGTGGACAACGTGTGATCTAAACACGAGATATTGGTGTTACTGTTGGCATTTGTCGGCGAATGCCGTTTTCGAGATGACATATCGGCGAATATCCGGGTATTGTCATTGTAGTTGATGTGTCCTGGTGTTCAATGGGCGACTGTTGTGAATGCTACACACGTGACGCGACATGGTAGAGAAAACGAGCGTAGTTGAATTCTATACATGGCCGCTACGATAGATTTATGATGTGTGTTTTGAAACGCGACGCCAGTGCGACTTAGTAAATGTGTATATCTAAGGGGGTTATATCACATACGTTCTTATGTTCCTAGCCGTTCCGAGAGTAATTCGGATTAAAAGTGATTAATTGTATTTGTACCTTTATCGCCCACGTTCGTGGGTTGCACATTGGAAGCAACAGTCTGTCCCGAGAATGTAGAACTGTGAAGTGAGCGAGCGAGGGAGGGAGGGAGGGAGGGAGTGCGCGAGCGAGCGAGCGAGCGAGTGAGTTGGACAATTGATATGTTATGATTAATCTAGTGTGTGCTGTATAGCTTTACAATAACAATGAATAGACTGTAAGTAACTTTACCAACTATGATGATGATTAAGTGACGACGATGACCAACGGGAGGATGACGTAGCAACAACAAATATACTGAAGTGTCCAACAACAACAGTGACGAAGACGACGGAAGCAAAGAAGGCGACAACAATACGATGAGTCTCACCCGCGACGGATTCTTTGACGTGATGAAGACAAGAAAGATAAGGAGGAGCATCCCACACACGGACGTCAGGCGTCTCATGTCGTTGATGACGTCGACGGCTAGGAACACAAGCACGGCCGTCACGATGGCCGCGTACGTCGCCCTGAGGACACCACACGAACATTTACACACGTACGTCGCCCTGAGGACACCACACGAACATTTACACACGTACGTCGCCCTGAGGACACCACACGAATATATGCACACGTACTTATCATCGAGGACACCACACAAATATATACACGTACGTAATGCATCCTAAATAAATAGTATATGAACCGGAAAGGGTACATGTTCGGATTAGGGCGAGTGAGTGAGTGAGTGAGTGAGTGAGTGAGTGAGTGAGTGAGTGAGTGAGTGAGTGAGTGAGTGAGTGAGTGAGTGAGTGAGTGAGTGAGTGAGTGAGTGAGGGGTACATATAGAGACATACATATAGACAGAGCGGGTAGATGTAGAGATGGGGAGGGAGATAGAGTGGGGGGTGGTGCGAGAGAGAGAGGGGGGTAGGTGCGATGGAGAGAGAGAGAGAAAGAGAGAGAGACAGACAGACAGACAGACAGATAGAGAGAGAGGGGGAGGGTGAGAGAGAGAGAGAGAGAGAGAGAGAGAGAGAGGGGGGGCGGGAAGGAGAGAGGAATAGTGAGATAGAAGGAGAATGAGGGGAGAGAAATGAAGAGAGAGAGAGAGGGGGGTAATGTGTGTGGTAGTGTGAGGTAGTGTGAGAGGGGGATAAGAGAGGTGGGAATGAGTGATGGAAAAAAGTTAGCCGGGAGGGAGAGAGTTATATTCATTCATAAGTACATCTATGATAATCAACTATTATCTGAAGAATGGAAAACGCCCTACACCACATTATAGAAAACTCGTTCACTACATTGCTAAATGTGCCATGCTGACAATGCGGTGTTTGTGCGACGTCGCTTTATCGACCAAGAGCAGTAACATTTCCGTTGTGACGTCTTCCTTTGCGGTTTCAACTTTTGACGACGACTGTTTAAAGAAGTACGATTCTCTACGGAGGTCGAAGCCTCAGACGGCATTCCGGTGGAGAGTGTTTATGGCATAGAACGGGTAAAAAGTAAAGTTACGTTCTTATATAGCGCGGTATCCAGTCCGTAGGACCGCTCAAAATGTTTCTTCCCCTAGCCATTTGTTAATTCCAACACCAACTCGCTTGATCACTTTATCGTGTTATCTCGTTATGTATCTCTCTGTCCCACATGCACGCACGCACGCACGCACGCACGCACGCACGCACGCACGCACGCACGCACGCACGCACGCACGCACGCACGCACGCAGTATATATATATATATATATATATATATATATATATATATATATATATATATATATATATATATATATATATATATATATATATACCGCACATAAAGACTTACCGTTATCGTGAACACACTTACCAACGAATGTATTTCCACCACGGCCTGACGAAGAGTTTGTCGAGCGGCACACAGATGGCGTTGTTGATCGAGCCGCCCAAGTGGCGCTTGATGAGCGTGAACGCGGTGATGGCGACGCCGAAGATGGTGAGGAGGATGATGAGCAGCGAGTCGTCGGCGTCGTGCATGACAGCGAAGACGAAGTAGACGGCGAAACAGAGCAGGAAGACGCCGAGGAACACCCGCTTGATGAGACCGACGTTGCGCTGCAGTGCACCGTGCACGCGCCGCTGGAGCACGTGAATGCGCTCTGTGCACCATCCGTACACGTAGGTCGACGCCGGGTCCTCCGTCGGCTTCTGCTTCTTCTCGTCCACCGACAGGTCGATGACGTCCTCGCCGACGGCGTCCAGGTTGACACACACGTCGGCGTTCGACTCGTTGTACACGGCCGTCGTGGACCGCGGCGAAGGCGGCGAGCAGTCTCCGTCCGGGACTATGGCGTCATTGCGATCCTGTTCCGATGACATCGTTTTACTTGATGTTTTTCTTTGCCTATCTGTCCGATATTGCACGTCTTTATGTGCGGTTCTGCCAGCAAGCGACGCCTTACATCTTCGCACACGTTGACGTATTTGATTCTAATCTGGCAACGACGCCTCGTAACTCACTCGGAACGGCGATGGAGATGCTGGCGTTACAGTGAACAGAACGCCATCGACGTCATTCGGACGCGGGTGGGCGCCGTAAAAAGAACCTCCACTTCAAGTGGTCCTTCACAAACGCGTCACGGCGATCCCGCGCAGCTTCGACAAGTTCAGCTGCGAGTGGCGTGAAATGTTCAGTCTCGGTTCGTTGCTGACCACCAGACTGTATGCGGGACACGAACTGGTCTGTCGTGCTGTCGACGTCAGCTGTGAGAGATTCGTTGTCACAACCAGTCGGCGCCCCGTCGTCCGTGCACCAACGGGCCTTGCACCTATCGATTACGGCGACATTTGAATAATCAGGAAGGGATCGAGACATCCACACACGGGGGATACTGTGTGCGGCTGTTACTGGCCAATCTGCCGCTGTGGACTTGTTTCCCTGTTGCAGTTGTTGTTGTTGTTGTTGTTGTTGTTGTTGTTGTTGTTGTTGTTGTTGTTTGTTAGTGTTTTAATCTGCGTAGATGTTGTTGTAGTTGTTGTTGCCATACAGTTACCATGTTCATACAATGTTGTCACCATGTTGACATCATGTTGTTGCTTTGTTGTTGCCATGCTGTTTATGCATAGGCGGTGTCACA